>OZ023234.1:23014027-23051106 GCA_964006365.1 Trididemnum miniatum
AATCAGCTGGAGCATCGAAAAACACGCAAACGCCTACCAACGCGTAACCAACAAATGCCAATTATGCCTGGCCGAAAAAGTTTCGATCCTGCAAGCAAACCCAAGCACAACAATAAACCGAAGATCGGAACTAGTATCAAAATGCCGTCATAAAAACAACTTTAAACTCAAAAACTTCAAACCAGACTAATACGGCTCATTCGTTCATTGTTTATATTTTATTTTTTATCCGTCATTATATCCGCCATACTCCGTTCGCAACTTGCATAAATCTGGAAACACTGTTTTTTTTTTCGAAAGGCATTTCCCGCTTGCTGCCTTCAAAGTCAGCACAGCGTGCTGAGTTCGGGCAGCGAGACGGAGATGCTTTTTGAGAGGAATCAGTGCGAGAAAATTTTTAACCTTTATAATTGTTAACTTTCAATTAATCTTTAGAACCTCACCTGATAAACCCACTAGGGAGAAACAGTTTGTTGTGAGTTTTTATAATTTTTATGCTTTTAATCTGTTATTAAATCATACAGTATAACCTGAATTCTACATAGATATTATTGTTAATATCTCGGTACCGAATTATTTAGGATTTGTGAGAATTAAATTTAGGATTAGAGTTTAAGGCTACGGATTGCATCGGATTAGGATTTAAAATGTTAAATCCGTACATCTCCGTAGTAGGTCGCAATATACTTGGTTATTGGTATCTAGAAAAGGTAAACTCGTCTCAGCTGCCGGTCTATAAACCTCTTGGCTCCTAATATGTCGAAACAGTGATTGCGCAAGCTCAGCATTATGATGTCATCAGTGGCGTCCGCACGGGGGGGGGGGGGGGGGGGGGGAGTTTGGGGTCACCCCTCCATTGACGATTTAAAAAAATTAAAACCTTTCTTTTTGAAACGATCCGCGTTTTTTCATAAAGAGTTTGCCGAAATTGCTGTCTTGTTTTTCTGTGCTATCCAACAAGCTTATTAATCTCGAGAAACTTTCATTGTGATGCAACAATTTCGGTAGTTAAACTTTTCTGGTGGGTTGCGCTTGAACCAACGACTAACGCAAAATGCAAACCAGGACAAAGTCAATGGGTATTGTTAAAGCTGGAGTCGCTAGTTGGAATTAACCAAAGATATCGCTATCGGCCCGGGAAGTCTTAGGTTCAATATCCGGGCCAGTACCGGCCGTTAGCTTAGTGGTCAAACGCACAGACTATCGGTGCGGGAGGTCTTGGGCTTGATTCCCGGGCCGGTCAAATCGGCACAGTGTCGCCAACAGCTCGCCACCGCTGCGGTGTTTTAGTGTTCCCCAGTCGCGGAGATGACCCCACGTGGCGTATGCAGGGCCGGATTAAGCTTTTTGTGGGCCTAGGGCTATATGATAGTCAGGGGCCTATTTTTCCTCTTATTCCTTGAAGTAAAAAAAATTATCCACAATTGAAGCAAAGCACAAATACATGAACAAAGTCTTTATTTTATATGCACACATTCAAATGACACATTTTCTGGATTTAATCAATGCAAAACTCTTAATAACGTCATCAGCGTCTATTCTTTCCAAAAGTTCGTTTTCGATGCAGAGTTGACCACTGCATGCTTGCTGCGAAAATATTTGCCGCAATATGGCAGCAAGTTTGCTAAAAAGCATTCATCAGACAAAGTACAGCCCAAGGATTAGAACGCGCAAAGCAGTTGCATTAGGCCTACTGGACGTCGTTTTTACGCTGTTGCTTTTCGATTCGCTTACATCAAAAAAGTCAGTCACTTTTTTCGATTTTGCGGCAACTTTTTTCAGTTTACCTTCTGCTTCTCTAGATTTTTCCTTCTCCGAACCGCTTTTATGCTTCCTCATTTTTATTTTCAAATTACTCTAGCCGACATAATAAGGAATCTCCTACCTTTCAAGCTACGTGCTAGAACTAGAATCGACTATCGATGGTATTGGTATAACTGGCCGAGCAGCCGCGAAAAAAGATTGCTGCGTTATAGTGAGCAAGTAGGATTTTACAGAGTCAGTGCATGAACACAGATTGAACAGCGTGTTCCATAGTAGGTGGGAGATTTCTAGTAGCCTACGCCAGGGCTTCCCAAACTGGGGGTCGCGACCCCGCAAGGGGTCGCTCAACAAACTTTAGGGGTCGCTGGGAGTACACAACTTTTACGCAAAGTATTGCGTATTATGCAATTGCATAGTATGCTGTTGTGCTTTTTAGACTTTTAAAACTGGTGCAATTGCGCAAACATCATTCTTAACTTAGCTGTAGATTCTGGTCTATCTCTAGGCTAGTACGAAATAGTGAGGCAGTGGATGAATGCTGTAGTTATGTATAAACTGTTTTGTTTCGTCACTTCGGTATCACCTGACACAGCTGGATGCATCTTTTTTGAGTCATCTCTTCGGTTTGCGACTCCATACGTAGAAGTCTGCTGGCAAGAGGCTAGCACCGGTAACTAAAAGCTATTTTACGCAACGGGTGGAGGTTAATCAATGGCTAGCATTAAAGTCGAATATCCATCATTATCGGACTCGGCAGTAACCGCACTCCGGCCGTTTGTTTCGACGTGTCTGTGCGGGTCTGCATGTTCAACGTTGACGGCAAAACATCGTTCCTGCATAAGCTACATTGAAACCGTCTTGGGACCGGCATTAACAAATATTGAGCAGCGACTGGATTTGGTTTGTAGGAGAAAGCAATCACACCCATCGGCCATTACATTACTTAAATGTGCCTGCTTTTTTGTTTTTGTTTCTAATACGCTACTTAAGTGTAAACTAGTAGGCATTGCAGGCATTAACAGCTCAGATGACCAGGCGGTAAGTGCGTCCACCTCGGGAGCTGCAAACTTGAGTTTGATTTTGAGTCGAGTCAAACCAATGACTTTCACATGGTATTCACAGCTTCCCTGCCTGACGCTCAGCATTAAAGGGACAGTGTGGAGAGCAAGCCGGCAAGTTTTGTTGTGCCGTTGGTAAAGACACTTAGCGGGATTCTCCTATCTTGGTGTGGTAGAGTAGGCACATGGCTGGCAACCAAGGGTGGTAACTCAAACCTAAACCTAAACCTGAAAAACCGGTTTTAAAGAAAATTTTTGGACACCCAAACTGAAACTGACACCTACTTAGCCAAATCTTTGAAAACCTAAACTTGAACCAAAACCGTTTTTTCTTGAAACGTCAAAACCGAAACTAAAACTAAAACTTGTTCAAAATTTTCTAAGGTTTTGGGTTTCAAAAATTGTCGTCACCATCATTACCAGTATAGTTCCTTTAATGCTGAGCGTCAAGTAGAGAAGCTATGAATACTAATTTTTGAGTCTTTGGTTTTACCGAACTCGGAATTATACCCAAGTTGACAACTTCTGAAGCAATTGCTCCCTCACTAGGCCATCTGAGCTGGAACTGGAACCTATTTTTCAACAGCCGTGAAACCAAACCAAAACTGAAACCTTACATCTGGGTTTCAACACATCGAAACTGACACCCTAACGCCAAGTAGCCAGGTTTCCACCTTTGCTGGCAACTCCTAAGCCTGCTCGTACAGCGCATTGACCGCTTTCTCGTCAAAGGTGGATAAATATGCTACAAAAATAAAAAAAAAATAATTGAGTAACGGTAACTTGATTTTAGTTTTCGTCTTTCAATAATTATCACAAACGCATATTTCGCACTGTTTGTCATTTTAATCATGAAGGGTCGCGAATAATTTTAGGAGATTAAAAGGGGTCGCGAGCGAAAAAGTTTGGGAAGTCCTGGCCTACGCTACCTTAGTTCTTTTATCACTTCATTAACTTAGATTAGTGGTGGGCCTATTTTTGGTTGTGGGCCTGGGGCTGCAGCCCCATCAGCCCCCGCCTTAATCCGGCCCTGGGCGTATGCAAGGAAGGGGGGCGGGAGTCAACCCCCCTTGACGATTGTAGAAAAAATTAATTCTTTCTCAATTTTGAAACAAACCGACTTTTCTTCGTGCAAAGCTTGCCGAAATTGCTATCATGTTTTTTCTGTTCGGTCCAACTTTCTAATTTAATCTCGAGAAACTTTCATTACGATGCGATCGATACGCAACAATAGGCCACCGGTAGTCCGACTTTTCTGATGTGTTTTGCTTGAACTGCATTTTTGTCATTGATGCTGCTGCTGTGAAGCAGTTGGTATGTAGGAGTTTCGTTAAATACGGTGTCTCTGCAGTAGCTATGGCTGCACACAACTTTTTTTTTTAAGTCAAATCAAATCTTCACTGCACTCGTTTCATTAAACTCGCTGTAAGTTAGTGCCGAAGCGTGGTAGCGAGTGGCGGGGTCCGACCTCACGTTTTAGCCCTTGGGCAACACAGATCCGAAGAAACGTCACAGCGGTGGCGAGCCGTTTACTATACTGTCTCTGATTTGACCGGCCTGGGAATTGAACCCAAAATCTTTCATATCGATAGCGATATCTGTAACACTACGCTATAACCGTTCGGTTTGACGAAAAATTATTATAAACGTTAAAAATCTAAATTGACACTGCCAGTGATGTCACATCGTGATGACGTAGCATTACGTAGTATTTTTATGTCATAACCATGTGACGTCACTGAAACCTTCCCCAATGAAAAATCCTGCGAACTCCACTGGATGTCATTGACGGAGTTATTATTGCTTGATCTAAGCGCCCTAGCTAGAATGGCAGGCAACTCCTTAGTCAGTCTGTATTCGTCCTATGCACAGCGCCTCCGTCGCTTTCTCGTGACAGGAGGATAAAAAATGAAGCTATGAAATTCGATATTAGTAGGTAGTAGCACAGAAACGTAACTTTTCGAGCTTTTTCATTTCATCGCTTCTCACCCGCTGTTTCCAGCAGGCGAGCAGCAGCTGTCACGGTGTTACCATGTGTAACTGTACAGTAAGTGTAAAAGTTTAAGAACGGCGAAATCAAAGAATACACATTCTCGTCTGATACAATTCGTCCGTTAATCGTACATCAGGAAAAAGGTACGACACCATGCACATCTTAAACGGTTTGCAGGAGCGTATTTAGGGTAGGGGGGCTATTGTGCCATGCTCTCCCTCTTTTGACTCTGCCTTTTAGTAAAAAAGAACAAAACTAATGGTGCCAAGTGACTGAAATATGCAAGACTCTTTTAATGGTTTCTGTAGCTTATGGCTAGGGGGTAGAATGAGGGGTAGCATCCTTTCACCAGCCACTTTCAAAAATGTTTTTGATGTACAATATACAATTTTTCCATAATTTTGTATCTCTTCGATAGCAATAAGCCTTCCGCCTTAAGCTTGCATAATCGAAAATGTGCGAACAAAATGCGTCATATTTCTCGAAGCACTCAGAATTAGGGTAAAAAATTTAAACAAAATTTGTCTGACAAAATTTTCAAAAAGCACTAAAATAGCCATTGCAGCATGTAAATTTTCAAAATTTTTTTCGGGGGAGCATGACCCCGGACCCCCTATAGCTTTTCTTAATTATTTCTCAACCAGCTTCAAATTTGTTTTGCCGAAAAAAATACGCTTGAAAACATTGTGGAAATTATACCCTCCCCCTCTTAAAATTTCTCGTTACGCCACCGGCAACAACATATGCAATGATCTTCCGAAAGAAGCTCTGAGGACGTAAATACTTTTTTTGCTATTGACCTGAGTTTTGTGGAAAAATTGCATGAACGCTCTCAGGTGGGCAATTTGGTCCCACATTTTCCAAACAAGGGCGATTTTGCAAAAAAAGGTTGAATACCCCTGTTTTAAAGAATGAATATAGCGCAGATTTGCAAAGAGTGAATTTGATTCAAATTGAATAGGGTTCAATCACAAAAGTTTACACTTCAATACGAAATTAGCCCAGCTATTATTGGTCGTGGTTTTTCAAGCTCTTGAAATTTTTTCGCAAGAAAATGATTGCGTAAATTGTTTTATCCCTCATGTAAAAGTAAGTTTCCTTATATAGACTACATTTTTACAACCATTATTATTCGTTTAACACATCGTCCCAGCTTGAAGCATGACAAAAGTTAACAACTTTACCACTAATCTACCGTGATAGCAAGAATCTAGTTCTACGCAGTGAAACCTACTTTTACTTGAAATTTGAAACAAATTACGTAATCATTTTCCAGCGAAAAAAATTTAAGGCCTGGAAAACCATGACCAATAACTCAACTAATTTCATATTAAAGTTTAAATTTTTGTGATTGAGCCTATTTAATTTGAATCAAATGACAACTTCTTGCAATCGACGCTACATTTGCGCTTTAAAATAGCAAGAAATGCTGTTAGTTTAGCAACCGCTTCAAAAATTATTGCCTATGTCCAATTTAGTTACTATGTAAAGTGCCTAAAACACAACCAAATCTCTTGAAATTTGTTTTGAACGATAGCTAAAATCAAGACCTTCACAATCCAGTTGAAATGTTTAAAATTCAACGAGCATAACTAAGTTATGATATTTTTTGTAACACTTTCAATCGTTTCTACGTTATGAAAGATAGGCGGCGTTTGTGCAAGCGGGTAATTCCAAGATGGCGGATCGGAGCTTCAAATTGTTAGACTTTTGAGATAGCCTTTGGGGCGCCGTGTGTAAAGCTACGCAATATAAAATTTTGTATCATTTTTTGGTTAATTTTGGTTAAATTGCATGCAATATCATATATTGTTGCAATATCATACATTGTTGCAATTTATCTATATTGCTGCAATATGTGTTAAATTGTTGCAATTTATCTATATTGCTGCAATTTGTGTAAATTGTTGCAATTTATCTATATTGCAAAAAAACACTTAAATCGCCTTTTAATTGCCATGGTGATATGCTAACTAAAACAGTCAGTGTTGCCCTTTCCCTTTTTCCATGAACTCATGTAGTGTACTGGCCTGAGACGCTGTTGTACTGACTGTGCAGTGTGCGCATATTGGTTTGGCTGAAACATTTTGAAATAAAGTGGCTTGGAGTTTGATTGATAAAATACTGTTATGATTGGTAGATACAATTGCGGACATATGCAAAAACATAGACGTATAGATATGGTATCCTTTGGAATACCAGCAGCTAGACTAGACTAGACTAGACTACCGGTATGGGGGTAACAACTAGTATCAGCTCCCAGGTCCAGTTGGGTTAGGTTAGGATTAGGTTCAGTTAGGGTTAAATTTAGTTAGGGTTCGTTAAATTCAGTTACAAAATATCGGTAACTGAAAAATCTTGTTTTAAAGTACAGTACCGGTAACCCGACATTAGGCCTAGTCTAGCTACCTCAACCCATGTTTTTGTGACATACTACTATCTCGTTGCTAATGCAGAATGGCTTATGCTGTATGGCTGAAACATGTCAGATGACAGTAACTTCTGTGATCTGTCCACAGAAAGCAGGTAGGTTACATCTTGACATCAGCAGATCAGCATACCGATACACCAGTAGCCAGTGACATACGGTAAACTGTAAAATTAGAAATGTCATACTAGTCTACGGATACCCATATTTTGTAACTGAATTTAACGAACCCTAACTAAATTTAACCCTAACTGAACCTAATCCTAACCTAACCCAACTGGACCTGGGAGCTGATACTAGTTGTTACCCCCATACCGGTAGTCTAGTCTAGTCTAGTCTAGCTGCTGGTATTCCAAAGGATACCATATCTATACGTCTATGTTTTTGCATATGTCCGCAATTGTATCTACCAATCATAACAGTATTTTATCAATCAAACTCCAAGCCACTTTGTTTCAAAATGTTTCAGCCAAACCAATAAGCGCACACTGCACAGTCAGTACAACAGCGCCTCAGGTCAGTACACTACAGTTCTAGCTAGCACGCGCACAGTTCGGACGTGTTTCTGATTGAGCGGAAATCAAAATTTCAGTTAACACAGGAATATAACAAATGAGTGGTTCCAAAAAGAAAGATAACAAAAGCTACAATAAAGTAAGCCAGGATTCGTTTAATGAAAATGACAGAAGGCAATTAAATGACATACTTAACACCGTAAAAAATTTTGCTGACGAAATTCAAGAGTTAAGAAAGGAACTTGATGCTGTAAAAATGGAAAACCATCTGTTAAAACAAGCAGTAAATTTACAGTTATTCAAGAGCGATGATCTAGAACAATATGGTAGACGAGAAAATATACGTATTCATGCCGTTCCTGAGCAATTGGATAACCATGATGACGGAGAAAAAATTGCAGTTGAAATGGCTCAGGCGCTACATATTAACCTAAAAGATTGTGACATTCAGCGCGCTCACCGATTAGGCGCGAAGAAGAAATCATTGAACGCCAAACCCAGGCCCATCATTGTGCGCTTTACATCATATAAAAAACGAAACGAAGTATTATTTGCTAAAAAAGGGCTGAAAGATATGAATTCTGGGAGTCTGAAATCTGCGTATATAACCGAAGACCTAACCCCGTTACGTGCCAAACTACTTCGCTACATTAAAGAGGAATGTAAAGACAAATTCGTAATGTGCCACACCTACAACGGAAAAATACGAGCGAAAAAAAGTGCCAAAAAAATGGGAAAATTGCCGGATAACTATGAAAAAGATGAAGGTGTTGGAAACTGGATCACATTTACCTCACCTGAGGACTTCTTCAAACATGGTACTGATGTTAAATTTGATAAACTAGGTTACAAACTGCTGCTTTTTAATAAGTATGATAGCGAAGCTGGCACTGAGGGTAACCGCTAGATGCAAGATTGAAATTTATTTGCTTTACTAAATTTTCTTTTTTTTCTTTTCTTGTTTGTAATAACAAAAAGGGATTCTACTCAGATTAGTTTAAATCTTGATAATCGCATGACCAAAGATTGCAGTTTGGATTATTACCAATTATCTCGTGACGCTAGCAAGCAGTGCCTCTGCTCAAAATGTAGCAAATCTAATGATTGTAATTGTTGCATGACTCGTCATGCAAAGCTTGCATCTGCTTGTGCATTGCCGATTAGCCAGACAGTCGCTACTGATAAACATGCAAACTTCGACGCTGACCATCGGTGTTCTCAAAGTGCAATTGGAAACAGTATCGAATGCGACAGTTCTAGTCACCTTGAAAGCAATGATACGGTGACTGATTTAATTGGTGGCTTACCTTGCGATATCGAAACTGAAATTAATGATGTGCTGTTCAGTAATAGCGAATATTATGACACATCTGAACTAAATAACAAAATTAAAAGTAGAAAGTTGAAAGATTTATTTATGATTCATATAAACATCCGAAGCTTGCAAAAGAATTTCGATGCCCTCCATACTTTTTTATCTAATTTATACAAAATGCCTGACATTATTGCTCTAACAGAAACCAAATTAAAGCGCGATAGTATTTTAAGTAATGTTCAAATACAGGGCTATAATTTTATACATACTGCTAGTACTAGTTGCGCTAGTGGAGTTGGGTTTTACGTCAAAAGTGAAATTAATTATGATTTAAAACGTGGTATAAATATTAACTTGGCTACGGTTGAAAATATGTGCATTAAAATAAAAACCAACCACAAGCTCCTGGTTATCGGAGTGGTTTACCGTCATCCTGTAAAAAATGCCGACGTAGTAGAAAAGTTTGGTTATGAATTGCAAGACGCAATTGGTACTTTAAATGATAAAAATTCAGAATTCTATATCCTTGGTGATTTTAATTTAAACTTAAAAAACATAAGCAATGATACCACCATTCGGGGTTACGCTAACAGCCTAATTAGTTCCGGTATCAAGTGCGTCAATAATAAACCTACTCGTGTCACGCTGTCTTCAAAAACGCTGATTGATCATATATACACTAACTGTGTCCAACATGAATTACTTTGTGGAATAGCATTGTGTGACTTATCTGATCACTACCCTATTTTTGCAATCGTTTCTGCGCAACCTCAAAAGAAAAAAGCTAATAGTATTACGTATATACGAAATATGATGGGATTTCAAATTGAAGATTTTCTCGAAGACCTAACTGAAAGACTAAAATTTATTAGTGATTCCAAAAAGGATCCAATTAATAAACAATTTGAGGAATTCTTCCATGTTTTTGCTTCTGTTGTTTCTACACACGCCCCACTAAAAAAAGCAAGTGGAAAGGAAAGAAAAATGAAAATGAAACCGTGGTTGACCCAAGGTCTAATTCGTTCAATTCAACGAAAGAATAATCTATTTGCCCGTTTTCATAAAAACAGAAATGAACAGCTATTCAAGGAATATAAAAAGTATCGAAATATATTGAATTGGACAATTGAGCGTGCCAAACGTAATTATTACAATGAAAGGGTTGCATTAAACAAGAATGATCCTAATCAGTTATGGAAAACAATTAATGATATAGCTAATATAAAGTCACGCAGTGACATCACCTCAGGTAACTTGTTGAATGATGATGGTAAAATTGCCTCAGACCATCAACAATAGCGGAAACACTTAACAACTTTTTTGCAAACGTTGCAAAAAACATGGCGAAAAAGATATCCGCTGTCGAGTCAACTTATCCAACTCCCTGGCCAACATCGAGCATAAACAACTCATTGTATTTATCACCCTCAACTCCTGATGAAGTAAGTTCTGTCATCGATTCTCTTAATAACAAAAAAGCCGTAAGGGTTCATGATGTAGAAACTAAATTTGTTAAATTTGCTAAAACTATTATTTCGCCTAGAATTAGCAATTTATTCAATGCGTGCATTACTGAAGGGATATATCCTATGAGTCTTAAAGTTGCGGAAATAAAGCCAATTTATAAACGTGGGGACCCAAATAAAGCTACCAATTACAGGCCTATATCACTGCTTTCAAATTTTGATAAAATATTTGAAAAATTGCTTTACAACAGGTTGATATCGTATATAGAAAAATTTGAGCTCTTAAATGAACGCCAATTTGGATTTCGGAAAAATTACTCAACCACTATGGCTATTAGCAATATACATGACAAATTGGTTAAAAGCATAGATCAAAATTTGTATAGTTGTTGCGTATTTGTGGACTTATCCAAAGCATTCGATACTGTGGACCATGAAATCTTACTCAAAAAGATGTATCATTTTTTTGGTATTCGAGGTAAAACTCAAGAACTCTTTCGCAGCTACTTAAGTGACAGATATCAATATACAAAAGTAAGTACCAGTATTTCGAGCAGCTCCAGAATATCATGTGGTGTGCCACAAGGGTCTTGTCTTGGTCCTATACTCTTTTTAATGTATATAAACGATATACCCAACTGTTCAAAATTCGATATATCACTATTCGCTGATGACACTTACATAATGCTTTCCGAAACCAATTTAAAAGAGTTAGAAAGTAGAGTCAATGAAGAATTAAAGAATATAAATGAATGGTTTTGTCGCAATAAATTATCTGTTAATTATTCTAAAACTAAGTTTATGATCATTAATAAAATACCTCATAAATCAATTGATGAACCATTCAAGATTGCACTGAATGGAGCAGTATTAGAAAGGACAGATTCAGTAAAATACTTAGGGGTTTTCATTGATGAAAAATTAAATTGGTCCGTTCATACCAACCACTTATCATTACAGCTTGCAAAACTCACAGGCATCTTTTTTCGTTTGCGTAACTATGTGAGCAAAGAAACTCTTTATATGATTTACTACAGTCTCGTCTATAGCAGAATACAATACAGTATTATTGCTTGGGGATGCGCTGCAAAAAAATATATGGCTAAACTGAGGGTAAGATTAAACAACATTATAAGAGCAATTACACTTAGTAAATCGTTTAGCTCCATGACGGCACTGTATAAAAACCTTAATATTTTAAAGTTAGAAGATATAAACAAGCTTGAACTGGCCAAATTTATGTATCAAATTAATTACAAAAAAGTGCCAAAAATATTTGTTGATTTATTTACCAGTACAACTAAACTTCATCATTATGAAACAAGACGTACCAGAAGTTCTTATTTTTTCTTACCTCGCGTTAATAAAACAATTGCTCAAAATCAACTGGCCTTCAAAGGATCTGTTTTATGGCAATCAATTAATTCAGAACTAAAAGAACTACACTGGCACTCTTTTAAAAAAAGTTATAAAAAGCTTTTGATTGATCTATACTAAAGCAGCACCGTAAATTGGGATGAACGGATCAGTCTTCCTGATAAAACGTCCATATAATTTAAACTGCAATCTGATACAATACTCCTACGTGTTCAACTCATTTATCCTGCAATATTTGATATTTCACTGATGTGCTTGTTAGGAAATCTACTGTCGTTCCTTGCCTCAATGAAAATTCACTGTCATTCCTGAAATTATAAGAGTGTAATAAGTTGAATGTATATTTCTGTACATAAATATTATTTTCGTGTCATTATAGTGTTGTTTTCTTGTGTTTTGTGTGTGTTGAAATTGTACCGCCATTAATCAGTGTTTTTTCTTTTTTCGCTGTGTTTAACTGTGCCTTGCTAAGTCAGGGAGCACCTTGATTTTGATAACCGTTTGGTTCTTCGGTGCTCCCTGCCTTCAAATCGAAATGTAGTGTAATATGAGATTAAGTTCTGCAGCGCCGGTATAATGATTTGAAGGAAATCAATAAATTTACTTACTTACTTACTTACTTACTACATGAGTTCATGGAAAAAAGGAAAGGGCAACACTGACTGTTTTAGTTAGCGTATCACCATGGCAATTAAAAGGCGATTTAAGTGTTTTTTTGCAATATAGATAAATTGCAACAATTTACACAAATTGCAGCAATATAGATAAATTGCAACAATTTAACACATATTGCAGCAATATAGATAAATTGCAACAATATATGATATCGCATGCAATTTAACCAAAATTAACCGAAAAATGATGCAAAATTTTATATTGCGTAGCTTTACACACGGCGCCCCATAATAGCCGTTTAACGTTGAACGCGCAATCTAGTTGTAGTATTACATATCTATGAGAGAACTGGTAGATATTTATTTCTCTGGCACAAAATAAAATAGGGAAAATATGGCAACTTAAAGGCTTTTCTTTATTAAAACCGCTTTAGCAACTATTCTTATTCTAGCAAATTAGCGGATTGGCTGAAAAAATTAGCTTCGATAACCAGTCCGCTAACATTTTTGAACGTTAGCTGAACTGCTGATTCGCTGGTAAAAAAATTAGCTTCGCTAATTAGCGGATTAGCGATTTGTGCCCACCTATGGCTTTCATGAAATCTTGACAAAGAGGGGATGCAACAACTCCACAGTAGATGCTGATTAACTCAGATCTATCATAATCAAAAGGATTAATCACAGCTTCAACAACATCAATAAAGCTATCGACTCCAGCTGCGTCTCGAGCACGACATGAAGAATCAAGGATCTTTTCTACGCCGATCTGCTACATCTTGATCAGCGTATTTTTGACACAACTGGGTCATAGCTAATCACTATGACTGAGAAAGAATCGATTTAGCTACAGCATTAGGTCGCGTTGTAGTTCCAACTATTCCACCAGCTGATTTACTGTCTCTGTTAGTCTGCTCAAGCACTTGATCCGCAGCTGTTGCGAAAAATTTGTACCGATCTTGTTGCTTAATAGCAAATTCACCAGCACGTAAATGCTTCAGAGCAAATGGTTGTGTTTTTTCAAATTCATGCATTTCACGCAAATACACAGGAACGTAGCGAGAGTAATTCACACGATCGAAGGCAAGCAGCCAAGAAGCTATCTTCTCCAAAGTATTTAAATGACCTTGTGAATCTGATTTTCGGGTACAACTAATAAAGTATAATAAAGTGTACACCATACGGCTGTCACAGGGCAAAAGTAAGGAAAGCAGAGGCTTGCGTAGCACAGAACATGTCGTACTTGCTCAAGAAAGGTTGAAAGACGTCTTCCTCCAATAAATTCTGGTAGGAAGTGGATGGAAAAGCAGAGATCATCGCCTCTGCCAAGTCACTGATTTTTTTTTCACGAATGTTGAATGAACTTGATGACCACAACACTTTTATTGATGAACCTTCAGCTCTTTCAGGAAAATTATCTTCCGGAAATTTCCTTTGAGAATTCGAACATACGCGCCTTTAAACATTTCTCTTATTGGTAAATCGAAAATAGCATAATTGATGAAAACCATGCCTATGGGCGCTTGGTGACAGATCAGGTAATGAATTTATATCCCATAATTGTAATTTTTTAGCAGCAAGAACTTTTTCAGTACAATCCAAACTAAGTCAATGAAAATCACATTTCTTGAGAGTATTGAAAGTTGCTGCAGTTAACTTTTTTGAATCACTTTCATAGACGTCATCATATGTCTCTCATGAATTCTCTAAATTAGTAGGCTACTGATAGATAAATGAAAATGATAGGCGCCAAGCTGAATGAGATCTATTAGCACCAATAGTATTGGTGGAGCATTTTGTATTTAGTTGCATATTTATCCTCCTATCGCGAGAAAGCGATCAATGCGCTATTCGAGCTCGCTGAAGAGTTGGCGGCCATTTGTGTACCACACCAAGATAGAGGAATCCCGCTGAGTGCCTTTTCCAACGGCACAACTAGTAAACTTGCTGGCTTATTATTAACACTGTCACTTTAACGCTGAGCGTCAAGTAGGGAAGCTGTGAATACCAATTTTATAGTCATTGGTTTGACCCGACTCGGAATCAAACCCAAGTCTACAGCTCCCGAGGCGGACGCTCTAACCAATCGGCCATCTGAGCAGTATAGAAAACTAGTCTGTCCGTAGGACTTCACCCAGATACTGGATTACCGCAAAAGCACGTAACTGTAGACTGACTTTGTATCATCATTTCCTCACAAACCTATTCAGCAACAGAGTAGGCTATATGACTTTTCTGCAACTAAACCTATTACTCATTTCGATAAGCTAGGCTAACTGACCTTTAAAAGGGTATAGCAATACCGCTTCAACTTTTTAATTTTACCTAAATCTACACTTCAGCGGTTAAACCTACCTAAGTTTGTGCTACCAGCATTTGCAAACTGCCAGTTCCACTATTTCGTCGTTTCACTTTGATCAGCAGCAGCTGTTTGGCGTAACTATAACGAAACAGCTGATGAGAACACGTTTCCAAATTTTAGCTTCCGTGAATTTATTTTTTGGGAGTTAAATTGTAGACTACTATATAATGGACTGGAAAGGTCCGGACTTGAAAACCTTTTGATTCTTCGGTGCTTCCTGGCCATTATTAGGCATTAGTTAAATCGTTATTAGCAGAGCTGGGCATTCAACAAACAGTTTCGCAAATTCCGCAATTGCGAAATTTAAGTTGCCCTTTAAGTAAATTGTTTTACCTCTTGCGAAATTTGTGTTGCGCTTTAAACTTTTTTTTTTGCTTCTTGCGCAATTTGTGTTGCGTTTTAAGCCAAATTTTTGACCAATTGCGCTATTTGCGTTGCATTTTAAAGCTTAATTTTTGACCAGTTGCGCAATTTGTGTTGCGTTTCAAGCAGAGCTGGGCATTCCGCAAACGGTTTCGCAAATTTCGCAAATTCCACAAACTACAGCATTGGCAATGCTGTAGCAAAACAGTTCGAAGATCTGCCGGCAGTTGTTGCTAAATCACTTGAGTGGGTAGAACGGACCAGAGGGAAAGTGACGCCAAATTGCTTCCCCTCTTTACATCGGGAAGCATGGATCTACGCATTAAAAAAATATAACACGGTCTCAAGCTCAGCAGCAGTGGGAAGAGTATTTCTCGTTGGCTCGGATGTTTTGCTACCAAAACGAGCGTCGCTGACTGCAGAAAATTTTGAGCGCTTTGTGTTGCTGCTGCGGGAGAATGAAAAATGTCTCCCCCAGTCTTTGTTTCTCCGGAAATAAAATAATGTTTAAGTTTTTATCTTCATGAAAGCTTAGGTCTGGGAGTTAGCTCGTAGATATTTGTTCGTACTATTAGTACTTGAGTTTGTCAATTTTTCTTGCAGAAAGTGCTCTGTGACCACAAAGCCAGAGCTATAGTTTAGTTTAATTTATTGCTTTAAAACTAACAGCATTAGCCACAACACGGTGTTTCACGCAAAAAACGATCATCAGGAGGCTGAAAAAGTTAAATAAGTTGAATAAAATTAGAGAGTTCGTTACTCACGGTTTTTTCTTGGGTTAAGGAAGAGGAGGAAATAAAAGCAGCTGGTTTTAAAAACTGATACGCTCATCTGGGGTTTGTTATTTATAAAAAGTTGTAAGGGATAGAGGGGTAATTGTTATGAAAAAAAGGGGAATTATAATTTGTCACAGTGTAGATAAAGCTATATAAAAAAAATAAGAAAAGACAAGGGGGTGGGAAGGAACGCATCAATAACAAGGATAATACGAAAAAATCACAAAAATCAGTAAATATGAGCATTAAGATGGGTTTTCGAACTCAACTTCAATAAAAAGATAGTAGCCAGTATATTTGCAATCATACTCACAAACGTTTCGGTAAAAACTTATACCATCAAACTTATACCATCATCACTATGTAGTTTCATTCTGATGATGGTATAAGTTTTTGCCGAAACGTTTGTGAGTATGATTGCAAATATACGGACTATTATCTTTTCATTTAAGTTCAGTAAATATGAATTGATAACATATTATGGCCTATTGGATTTTTTCCAGTTTAAATTTATTGCGATGGCGGCATTTGTTTAGTATTTCTCCTCGGGTGTTGAGTGCGTTGACAGTGTTATAACAGCCTTTTCCGTGAGACATATAGATGACAAGTTTTTCCTTTGCAAAAATTCTTTGAGACTGATGAAACTATGCTCCAAGATAAAGTAAAGTCCGTATTTGCTTCTTTGAGTTTCCATATAAATTTTGATAGAGCAGTGTCATTGCGATGATCGATACGTTTGAAAGATTGCTTATGATTGTTGTATCTGGTTTTGAAAGTAGTTGCACAACTACCAATGTATGACTTAGATTGGAGGCTTGTCTGAACAGTTGCTTTGTAAACGACTCGCTCTTGCAGGCATTTTTGGTTCAATGGGCGGAGGTCTTTATTGCGACGGTTACAAGTTTTTTCAGTTTTTTTATTGCGGACGGTATGCAGAGGTTGCGTGCTTTCGCCACGGGAAGGGAAGTGATAGAAAGGAGTTTTCTATTCTGCTGGTCTATAATGGTTTTCATATTTGGCATGCAGGAATAGCTGATCTTTACGTTGTTCTTGTTAAAAATTTTGTGGTAACGGTGCGTTGAGGGAAAATGTTTGTTAACCAATTTCAAAAACTGTTTTCCTATATTGGTGGACACATGCATAGTAAAGGGTGGATTGAACCAGATTATATTCCTGGATCTGTTTCGTATTCGTTTAGAAGGGGTGGTTGGGGAAGAAAAGAAAAGAGGTTTACTAAAGTCACTTTTCTTCAAGGTATTCTCGTAACGGTACTTAGCATTTGTAAATTTGGCATTATTGCTAGATAGGCGAGAAAATTGTGACTATCATTTGCGGCAATTGTTTGAGAATATTAGGTGGGTCATTGGATTTATGGTTAATATATAAAAGGTCACTGTTGGGTTTGCGGTAGGGAAAATACTGATTTTGTGCCAGGTCCATGGTGACATCTAAGAAATCGGTTTGATGCAAATTAGCTTCAATGGTTATTTTTAATCCATTGCTTTTAAAGATGTTAACAATACTTTTTTTCATTCGTTCTATTTGGGGGCCTGAATTTTTTTCACAGCAATTTATGTTCGTAAAAGTTTTTTCACAGCAATCGTTGGGGGCCTGAATTTTTTTACAGCAATTTATGTTTAAGCAATTAAGTTTTTTCACAGCAATTCAATTCAAATACAACAATCAATGTTCGTACTATTATGTTTTCATTTTTGCTTTCGGTTGCTATACACTGCAGTGCAATAAACGCGTATGCAATTGCGGTTTGCTATAGCAGAAAACCTTCGAACGGAGCGAGATTAAAAAAGTTTCCAGACCGACCTAAGTGCTGGAGGCACAGTCTTGCCTTCAGCCAGCCCACCATGTTATAACCAACAGCCGCTCATTCGCGAGCCTTATTTACATGGTGATAGATAAGGCAAGATGACGTGATGGGTTGCAGGATTACCAGGGTAGGGGGCTAGCCCCCCCCCGAGTTCTAAAAAATAGCTGTTTGCAAGGGAGGCCCAGGGGGGCTTTTAAAATCGGTCAAGCCCTTAATTGTGAACGTTTAGACTTTCGAGCAGAGGTTCTTAAGCTGGAAGGCGTAAAAGGTTTGCATGGGGGGCGTGAGCATAGCAGTGATGTAATGATTGAATGTATATTTTCAAATCTTTTTTTCGTCAAAGATCTAAACTTATTTACCCAAAACAGCTGCATCCTTCCCATTAATCCTTGTGAAACGTCCTTGTGAACGAAATCCAAGTCTTTGTGAACGAATTTCGTAAAAGGTTTGCGGGGAGGCGTGAGCTGAACATAGCAGTGACTTAATGATTAAACGTGTATTTTTTAAACTTTTTTTCGTCAAACATCAAAACTTGTTTCCCAAAAACAGCTGCATCCTTCCCATTAAGTCGATTAAGACATTGCAAATAAATTGTAATATTTTCTGCATGTTTTTTGAAGCGTGATGGGCAGAGCCATATCAAAGCATCTCTGCAGATCGGTCTCCCCGGTAAGGAGGGGGGTATTTGTAGAGGCCCTACAATATTGTTGCATAAGACTCACAATCAGAGGCTAAAAATTTCAAAGAAAATTTTGTGAAAAAGTTGCTAAAAAAGCACTATAATTGCAATTACATTATGTAAACTGCAATTGAATCTTCAAAAATGTTTCAGGGGAGTATGGACCTCTCTAGAGTCATGATTGATTTGTATTCTGCTTCAAATTTGTTCTGATTTTGCCACACACCAAAAGAAACTGCGCGTATGAAAGTTTGGGGGCGTCCATCCTGAGGAAATTTTTGAATACGTCCCGTCAAATAATGCAACTAATGAGAAAACTTAGTTACCGAGTCGAAAAAGCGCCAAACTGCCCCAGTGCTTGTAGATATTAAAGAGCCCCATCTGGAGCTTTTTTGAAGGGAAGGGCAACAGTCTTTTCACGGCGCTGGTGGTGGGGCGTGGACAAAAATAACTAACGCCAAAGAGGGCGTGACTGAAAAAGTTTTAAGAACATTTAGTATAAAATAATAGATTTTTTTGCATTTTACAGGGACCCCTAGTTCGAATTTTGCCAAGGCACCCCAGGTGGATGATAGCTACTCCTCTGCGCCGCTCTTACAAAAAACTCCTGCTTTCTGACCTTGCTCCGAGCAAAGAACGAGTTAGGAAAGAAGCCATAATCAGCGAATTGGATTATGCTTTAGTTTATGGTGAAACTTTCGGTTGCGGTTTATCATTAAAAAATCCTGTTTGCGCAATTTTCGTTTGCGTTTATCCGCTCCAAAATTTTAATTGCGGAATTTGCGATTGTGCTTTACCGTTTTGAAAATCTGCTCGCGCAATTTGTGGTTGCGCTTTCACAGTTAAAAAATCTAATTGCGCAATTTGCGGCTGTGATTTTAATTTTAAATTCTTGGTTGCGAAATTTGTGATTGTGCTCTTTTACTTTGGAAGATCGTTTACGGACTTTGCGTTGCGCTCAGTTAATTGTTTTTTAAGTGCCCAGCTGTGGTTATTAGAGGTGAGAGGCTGCAGACTCGGCGACCATGCCAGTTCATGGTCTTTTCGCAGCCTCTTACCAGAAAAACAATGCGTAATTTTTGTTCTACATTTTTTCGTTATTTTTTTCTTTCATTTTGCATCACGCGTTGTGCCCTTCCGTTAAAAAAAAAAACTCTCTCGTTGTTATTGTTTAATTTCAATACTTGATTCAATTGTGGTTATGGCGAAATAAACAAACTTGTCTTGAGGAAACGACCAGGAGATTGAATTACCCTGTCCACATCATGCCCAATTTATGTGGGTTTTAAACCCACTTTGATGTGGGCTTGATGTCATTGTCACTTTTTAAAATTATGACATCAAAAACTTAATTGTGATGCAGAAAGCCCACAGCAAAAAGGCCATATCAATTGGCAGTGTTGTGCACGATAAATCTTTCTGTACTGAAGCGATAACGATGATCGATAATATTAACAAAGCCTTGGGCGATAACGATAATCGATAAATCTCAATTTCTTAGAGCGATATCAGTAATCGATAAATTATCGCCGATAAATTTTTCCGATAAATGCTGCGGAAAATTTTAATGTGTTTGACGAAATTTTTTTTTATGAGTCAAATTGCAAAAATGTTTTTCTAGATTTTTCAAGAAAAGAGAGCGGTTCACGGACTCTGCCGTAGAGATGGCATGGACCGCTAAGAGACCCGTCAACGAGCCTTTAGCCGTTCTTTTTAGTGGTTCGCTTACGGCCCAGTTCTATTTTTGGTTTCTAATTGGGCCGCTGACGAGCCGCTACCAATTTTTGAATTCCCTTTGAACTTTCAGTCTTTTTTTAAATGTGGTTGAGAGAGAGAGAGAGTTTACTTTTCGTACAGAAAGGGCACAACGCGTGATACAGAAGGATGAAAAAACGATAAATGTTAATAAAGAAAAGTACGTAATGTCTTCCTGGTGAGAGGCTGCGAAAAGACCATGTGTCCTGTTCCGAGGAACCGGCGCGGTCGCCGAGTCTGCAGCCTTTCACCTTTAATAACGATATAACTAATGCCTAATAATGATAAAAATTGCACAATTCTACAGTAAGCTATAGAACATAAAAAAGGAAAAATCAAAAACAAAAAATATACAGTAAGGATCTAAGCGCTAAGTACACAAAACAAACTTGGTGCGATAAAAATTTAAATGAGAATCTATCCCAAAAGCTTTGAACTACACTATAACACTAACAGTTACAAGAACTAGAGATACTGAAGTATTTATCATTATTGCTCAAGAATTTAGTAAACAGAGCATAACCAGATTCACAGTGGCAAGGAGATCATAAGAGCTATTTTAGCATTGTTTGTCCCGAAGAACTTGTTTAATTTTTTTTACAAAGACGTTAAACCTTCTTTGCGAATTACCTTTTATGTCAGTCGGTAGATTGTTCCAGATGTTGCAGCCTGTATAACGAATTGACCTTTGCGCAAGAAATTTGCTGCAACGACCAAATTTCCGTCTGAACTAAATCTAGTTGAATGATCATGAATTTGTGCAGCTTGTCGAAAGTACTCGTTAAAGCATGAAGGAAGAGTTTTTGATCGAAATTTAAATATAAATTTTAAGACTTCAAGGTTGCAAATGTTGTTAAATTTTAGCAACTTTAAATACGAATAGATCGGTAAAAGTTTTTTTCTAAAAAAGGAAGTTTTTGTTAATATTTTAACAATGTAATTTTGTTGAATCTGGATTCTTGTTGTGTGTTTAGATGCTGTATTACCACATGACGTTACACCATACAGCAAATAAGAATAAACAATACCGAAGTATATATTACGCAATGCTGCTCCAGGCACATAGTGTCTTAACTTCATCAATACTCATCTGGCAATGCAAAGTTTTGCAAGGACGTGTTGGATATGCTGCTCCCAATTCAGTTTATTATCAAATAAAACTCCTAGGTATTTGATGACATTTTTGTTTGTTAGAGGTCTGTCACTGGTGTTAATGGCAAAGTTATTCACAGCTGTGGATTTACTACGAGAAAACATCATGAAATTTGTTTTGTTGTAATTAATAGAAATTTTGTTGTATTTGGTCCAGACTTCAATATTACGGAATTTGGTTTCAGCTTTTAATTTAAGTTTTTGAATGTCATTTTCTTCACAGAGCAATACGGAGTCATCTGCATGTAGTATATATAGTCTTTGCATTGCAAGAATCAGGTAAGTCGTTGATATAAACGAGAAATAAAAACGGGCCTAGCACGCTGCCTTGCGGAACACCTGTGGTAATCGGATGTTGGTCGGAAAAGGTAAGGTCATTTAGGACCGTATATTGAAATCTGTTCGTTAAATATGATTGCACGAGACTATGCACATTGCCTCTGACTCTGTAGTGCTCTAGCTTTTGCATTAGAATTCGATGGTTTACACAATCAAAAGCTTTCGCAAAATCAAGAAAAATACCGCAAACTGAGTTATCGCAAACCATTTGCTGCAGCATGGTTTCGTACAAGGAAGTTATAGCAAGGTTAGTAGAAAATTTTTTTCAAAAGCCAAATTGGAGATTTGTGAACAGATATTTTTTTTCCCAGAAATTTACTAGTCTTTTATGCAGAATAGTTTCAAATATTTTATTGAAAGGAGATACTGTAATATTGAAATCGGTCTGTAGGTACCTAAGTCCATTTGGCATCCGCCTTTATGCAAGGGTACCGGTATTACCTTAGATGGTTCATAAAAGAATTAGTTTTGGGCGGGCCGGGCTTTATTTTGGGGATGATTTGCTGGGCCGGAATTACCGCTATTGGGCAGGAGGTTCCGGGCCATGGGCGGTCCGGGCTGCAGAAAAGTCAGCCTGTGCCATCTCTACTCTGCCGCGGCATTAAACAGAGCAAAGAGCGATTTTTTATATTGCAAAAAGACTTTATGGACACCGTGTATTTTGCCGTATCGCCAACTCACTAATCAATCAATCAATTTATTTTTGGCGAGATTACAGTAGAACAGTACCATCAAATAGAAGAAATATAGCTGTGGATTTTTCTGGATTAATTTGCAACTCATTTGCATTGCACCAGGTATGTAATCTACGAAGTTCAGAATTGCAATCATTTTCAAGTTCTTTTAATGAAGGGTTGTCTAAAACTAGACACGTATCATCAGCAAAGAGACGGGGATGACAAGAGGTAGCATTTTTGAGATCATTTACGTAAATGAATTTTGTTTTGTAAATTTTGAACACTGTGTGCATAAAGAATCGTTTATCGCGATAATTTATCGGCGATAACAAAATATATTACAAAAGCGATATCGGTAATCGATAAATCAAAAATATTTCAAGCGATAACGATAATCGGTAATAAATTATCGCCGAAAGCTATCGCCCATAAATTATCTCGATAAATGCCCATCTCTGTCAATTGGACATGTGGACTGGGTAAATGTGGCTTTACTTTTCCGTTCCATGTTTATTGCATTTGAATTAGGGAGTGTAGTAACGGCTGATGAGAGTTTTATGGGGTAGATATTTTCTCAACTTAATATTTTTTTGAACTCCAAATAAAACTAATTTTCGGAAAAATAAAACAAAAAGAAACTTCGTTTGAAAGATAAAACTAAAGCCAATGTAGTTAACAACACTGACTTTAATAGCATCTTTTGCATGAAGAAAAAATACATGAATTTAGCGACAACCATAGGCGGAGATAACCTTCGCGTTTTGGGGGGGCTAATTTATACAAGGAAGAGAGCCGTATGTAGGACAGGCCTAAAGAGTTTTATTGTGCTGAAGCTAACTGTTAAAGATAACTTTTTCTACTACAAGGCAAATGCATATACTACCAAATACGCAATGTTTAATAAGCGAATTTATTTGGAACAAGTGATTGGTGAATTATGACAATCTCGAACCATGAGTTTATCGAAACATCAGGCTGCGAGGTGAAATGGAATCAAACTGGTTAAGTACGTCGTCGCTGTCCAATTTTGATGTTAAATCACTCTCGATATTTAACAAGCTAAAATTCGAAAATCTATCTTGACTCATTGTAGATCCTAAGTAGTTTCGAATTCGTCGCATTGCAGAAAAAGACCGTTCGCAACTTGCGGTACCAACAGGCATACACAAGGCGAGACGATAAAGTTTACAAAAATTTGGATACAATCTTTTTAGCAACTGTTTTTACTCTTGCCATCATTGTGCTGCTTAACTGACCGTCCGGAACCATAACCCGAAGTAAATTCATTTCAGCTGTCACGAGCTCCGGGTCGATTGAAAGCAAGTTGGAGTATTGCGTGATCAAAGCCTCTGCTCCTTCGAAGTTGATATTAAGAACAGCAGCCACACCTCGAGCGATTTGCATGGACGTTGACGAAAATCTGCGTGTACATTCTGCAATCAGAGTATCTAATATAGGGTAATAGAGAGTCCTTGCCCATTTGCGTTTTTGTTCATTGTCTTGAACTTCAGGGTCTTGATTCAAATCGGACAGTACCTGCACAGAAGTGTATTCACGGTGGCCAAGTGAGCAAGAGACGACAGAACTGTTTAACGAGGCTGGTTGCTTTACAGAACGTTTTGCGGGCGGGGGAGATTGGTTTTCTTCAGAAGCTGAAATAATGAATAGGTTTATTAAACGAAAAGTTAACGTAATCTCAGATGTTTGGAGCATTGTTTAACGGCAGCCATGAATTCCCGCCTCAGCTGCATTGTGACTTTTGTAAATAAAACGACTTACAACGATTATATCTACCCTGTATAATTGTTACCGGTAACAAGCAGCAAATCAAAAAACAATCTCAAACGAAAATAAAATTATAATTCCGAAGCGAGTCTGAATGCATATGCATAGCTTCTCTATCGCTTTCTCGCTCCTCAGGAACAGAAAGACTAAGTGCACTCAACCAATATTAAAAACGCAAAAAATACTTAAGCTATTGATTACGAAGTTTTAGCATGACCAAACAGAGTGCTCGATGGCATGGGCAGATCCGAGTATTACTAAATTATTTATAACAAGATTTATCAGGCTATGTATTAGGCTACTTAAAGGAGGTCTGAACTGAAATAAGGCGTAAGTTCTAAAATTAGTAAAAAATATGCATTGAAGATTCGCGTTAGTTAATTTTTCAAATTCTATTTGGTTTGAAAGATATTGCATTGCATAAATGCAAACATTTCACTAGTATTCCAAGACGGCAACACTAAAATTTTTTCTTTCGCGCTAAAAGAGAAAGAGGGAAAAAAGAGAATGAGAAAATTATAGTGTTGCCGTCTTGGAATAGTTGCGAAAGGTTTGCATTTTTGCAAT
The DNA here is from genome assembly GCA_964006365.1 of Trididemnum miniatum. Taxonomy (NCBI): domain Eukaryota; kingdom Metazoa; phylum Chordata; class Ascidiacea; order Aplousobranchia; family Didemnidae; genus Trididemnum; species Trididemnum miniatum. Next base: position 23,038,835 of record OZ023234.1, read on the forward strand.
TCAATATCTTTCGAACCAAATCGATTTTGAAAAAGAACTAATGCGAATCTTTATCGCATATTTTTTACTAATTTTAGACCTTACGTCTTATTTCAGTTCAGGCCCCCTTTAATTTAAGCTACCTGCAGGAAAAGAGATGTTGACAGACTCGGAATATTGAGTTATTCTTTGCCACATTTCGTTCCACTTCTCACTTGTCCTCATTTTTATGAAAATTTGAAGCATGTTCTCTAGGCAGCTACTAGCCGAGTAAAGAGTGATGTCTCTGGCTTGTAAACTTTTGTGTAGTACGCATGGACAGTACGCAATACATCCTCAAAAATTATCAAACACACGCAGAAATCTGGGCGTTTCAAAACATTAAGAAGTCCCAGAGCCTCAATAAACCTTCTGTTGGGTGGTTGTGCGAGTTCTCTTAAAACTTTTAACAAAGCCACAAAAGATTTCTTCAAAGCGGATACGTTTTTGTAACGACAAGCCCATCGGGTGTCGCTGATCACGCATATCTCCGACTTCACACCAAAATCTTGCTACACTTGCTTGAAAGCTGCATGATTGCATGATTAATCGGCTGTGAAAAAAAAACGAATAGAAAGTTTCCAGTGTTAAGAAAAATGTGTTTGCCGTTCGATTTACTTTGCATGCTTCAACTAAAACTAAATTTAGCTTATGAGCCATACAGTGAATATAAACAGCGGAAGGATGGTCTTGTCTCAATTTTGATTGCACTCCGTTTTCGCTTCCCGACATAACTGCTGCTCCATCGTATCCTTGAGCCACAATTGGTATGTCATAAATTCCACACTCTTGTAGAAAGCTTTTGATATGCGTATAAATGGCAACTGCATCCGCTTTTTTCGAACAGTCCACAAATCCAAGAAAGCGTTCTTCAATGTTGAAATTATGTGCGTTCACATATCGGGCGCAAATCGTCATTTGCTCCTGTTTATGAGAACGCGCTTCATCTACGAGAATTGTGTAGAAACCACTTTTCCTGATTAAATCTATAATCACTTTCCGTTCTTTAAAAGCAGCAATTCCAGCTATTTCGTTTTGAATAGCGGGGCTAGTGAGATTGCGTGCAGAGAGATATATCGTACGAAACAAACTGTCACTTTTTGCATGCCAATCCCACAATTCTAAAAAATTTCCTCGACTAGATGAATCTGTTTTTTCATTGTGCCCTCGAAGAGAAAGACCTTGTTTGCCAAGGTAAAATATGGTTTCGATAATTTGCTTGGCATAAGCCCGGTTGGTAGCAACCTTACTACTATGACCGCTGCTCATCTGGGCTACTACAGACCCAATAGATTTTGACGACTTGCAACTGGACCAACTTCTTGCGCTGTCAACATGACTTTGGCTTTTGCAATGCTGCTTAAGCTTTGCTGTGGCCTCCCTTATACTGAAGCCTGTGATTGCACCACTATATTTAAAACTTTTATTTTATTGTACGACCATACTGCCTAGTGCCTACGCAGTGGAAATTTCTAAAAAATGCTTTGCTGTTTACAAACAAAGCACGTTTTACCCATTAATAACAATTTTTCACCACGATTCGACAATGCGACAAAAACCATGCGCAAACAAAGAATTGTAGCATACCACTACAATTCTTTGTCATTCCTCGTTTTCGTCTGGTTTTTGTCGCATTGTCGCAAACTAAATTTCGCGTGGCAGGTAAACGGTAAAATAGAATAACCAAGGAACAAAAACGTTTGTGGCAACGTTGCCGCATTGTCGCATGGCAGGTAAAAGCACCTTTAGAGACGGCAAGTTCTACGCCTAGCACTAGCAGAGAAAGGCGATAATAAGGGAGTGCTTTGTTAATGCGAGTTTTTTTAAATTTTACCCCCCCCTCCCCGATCAAAACTTTGAGCGACGTCGGACACGAGCTGCTCACTCTTTTTGAGTGTTACTGACTAGATGGGTTGACAGCTATAAGTCCAACACATGGTCCAACAAGCAACAGCATACAATAATTTGCTTCATATGTCTTTTTTTTCTCAAAACTACGACGTCATTAGGCCTACTCGATTACTAGCCCTGAGTTATGCCCATCTCATTTTCTTATGGGAGGTCTACACTCACACACATTTGGTGGCTGTGGCCCAGCATGATTATGAAGACAAGGAAATAGATTCCTTAAAAGATAGAGGGTGTTGGTTTGGTAATCATGCCTGGTTTATATGCCAGAATGCCAGGTTTTATAAAAGTGACACTGCATGTAGCAGATTACATCAATATCGCATCGGCAGTCTTCTGAAATTGTTAGCCTACCACTTTAACCACTTATATGCATTTTATTGAAGTAAAACCTTGCTATTTATTTTTGGATTTATATTGACTCCAACCCACTGCAAAAGCTTCAGCGGACACCTATGTGGCTATGAATATCAAACTAAATTGCTTTCTTGAATTACCGGTACCGGTACGATTTTAATTCTTTAACTACGCTTTTCGCTTGTTAGCCTGCTGCCTGCCAGAACCTACACTCCACTTTCGCTCAAATTAGAGATAACAGCTTGATAAGGAATGAATAAAAGGAATGCTGCAGTTGAAACAGAACATTCGTTGTTGCGTCATAAACATTGGAATACCCGCTGACGGTTTAGGAAGAAAATCGCATTACAGTCAATGTATTAGGACATCATAATCACATGCAAGAAGTCTGACTTGCAGCAAGAAAAGAAAAAGTAGTTAGAAGTTTAGACCTACTAGCCCCCCCCCCCCTTGGAAGATAGGAAAGTTGGTTGGCGCCACTGCGGTAACTTTTTTTTTTTTTTTACAAGAAAAAATAAAAATAAATAAAAAAATTATTTGCATTGAAAATTTAGGGGGGCTGCAGCCCCCTCTAGCCCTTAAGCATCTCCGCCTATGGCGACAACTATGGTACAGACAGACATCTAATTCTAAAATTCATGAAATTAGCGGCAACTACTCTGTAACTTACATTTGCCTGATCTGGGACGGTATACTGCTCAACTTTCGTGCACTTAAACGCAATGCGTTAACTTAATAAACAAACGAAGTTAACGCATTGCGTTAAGTGCAACAAAAGTTGAGCAGTACACCGCCCCTGTTGTAGTGTTGTAATTATTCTATTATGTTAGCATATGAAGAGTTGATGCGATAAAAGCCGAAAAAGAACATTGAGCAAAAAACCTGGAGATGCCGGGGATCGAACCCGGGGCCTCACACATGCAAAGCGTGCGCTCTACCACTGAGCTACATCCCCATCCGACGAGGATGGGATTCGAACCCACGCGTGCAGAGCACAATGGATTAGCAGTCCATCGCCTTAACCACTCGGCCACCTCGTCTGGCGCGGCACGTGGCAAAATTGCGTATTTTAACCAAAGCAGTACAAAAAAGCTTTCAGCAGAATGCAATTTTCAATAAATGTGTTGAATTAATTAATGAAATTTATTGTTTTTTGGGGGTTAGCTTATGATTTTGCTATACCACGAGTACATATTATCATGGAAACCCTTTATGGGTAGGTTCGGAGAGACTATAGTCAGTGGGTTGGACCCATACATGTTTTCAACTAAGCATTTTAAAAAGCTAGGTAGGCCTTACAGCGGCGTATTTACAATTTATAAAAGGAGGGCCAACTTTTGACAAGTAAAAAGTTGCAATAAAGTTGAATCACTAACTGAGATTTTAGTTGGAGTACGGATGATTTTTTAACGTGAAAGTCAGGATCTGATAATTAATTATTGTCGGTCGATTGTCGTAAGTAACTTCATAAAATTTGTTTGAACATAAGTGTTCACATTTAAGCATTTTAGGAACTCTCTTTTTCTTTTGTTTTGTATTATCTTATAATAGAGCGGTTCCCAACCATTTTCATGAAAGAGCGGTTCCCAACCATTTTCATGATAGAGCGGTTCCCAACCATTTTCATAATAGAGCGGTTCCCAACCATTTTCATACTCCCAATTATTTTTCATATAAAACTTTTGATATGTTCTTGCACCCCTCACAAAATATGCGACTGCAATCAGCCACGTAAACCAAATATTCGTAATGGTAGGGGCTAAAATGAATTCATGTGTGTTATTGATCTTAAACATTTTCCTGTAATGACTTTGCGTCAAAAACCCAGCAGGTATTCAGCTGGGGGGTCTGGGACAACGCTATAAGCTCCCCCAGCGGAGCTATCAATTTTAGAGTTTTTAGCCTTTTTGAAAGTGTCGCTAATGCAAGGTTTAGGATAGTTAAACCAGTCACTACTCTTTTGCTGAATCAGACGCATTTTGTTTTCAGAGCTTGATTTTAACCAACCACAAAGAGGCTGAGGGTTTTTACGCCTCTTAGACGTTTGCGAATTACATATTACAAGAGCGTAACAACGCTGAAAATTTGACACTGAGCAACCGCAAATAAAAACACTCTTATAATACAAGATAAAAATCTATAAGCCGTTTTGAACCCCCTGGAATACTTCCTCGCGCCCCCAAGGGGTGCAAGCATCCCCAGTTGGGAAAACCTGTTCTTTATGGTGTGTTGAGATTTTGTGGACGTGCTGAAGCCTTTCATTAAACATATTTTTCTGTTGCAAAATTCTCGCAAGTTTTAAGATTGCAAGCTTTGCAATATCGCCCGTAAGCGTACACATTAAAGCAGTGGTTTTCAAACTTTGTGTTACTACGTCTCCCTCACAAAATATTAATCATCACACTTTCGTTTGCAAAATAATACACCAGCCATATTTTTAAATGATCATGGCTAACAGTTGCGCCTCTTTTTAGACTAGTCCACGCCTCCAGTTTGGAAAACGCTCATATGTTTAATGTTTTGCACCGTTGCAGGTTTTGTCAAAAATAAGAAAAATAAATGAATGAATGATTTCACAAAAACGCGAAAAAAAGGAAGAAAGCTTCGTAAAAATATTTTTTTGCAAACGCTGAATTTTGGCTTCTTTTGACTTATGAAACAACGATTTGAAACAATGCATTGAAAGCTTTCTGAAAAATCACTTTGAAATTTGGTTTGCGTACAATCCGTAAGCGACTTTTGGTTGCCCAAGTCCAGGGATCGGCAACCTGCGCTCTTTGAACCCCCTGTTGTGGCTTTATTTGAAGGTAAAAAAAGACCTTTTTTAGGAATCATTTTCGGGATAACTGAAGTTTTTGGACCTGACGATAGTTTTGCGGCTCCCGCTGGGTTTCGTATTGTAACAAACGGACTATTTGGCTCTTTAAGTGCAAATGGTTGCCAACCCCTGTTCTAGTCATAACGATGCAACACCCAAATAAAGTAAACGTGACGCAGTAGGTGGAGCGTCGTTTCCACGTCGACCATCGTTAAAGGTGGTGACTGATTTAACTCTCATCATACGCTTTGTTGTTGAGTCCTTGGATAAGATGCATCACAATGATTATCTCCGGCTTGATGGTTTCTTTACGAGCAACAAATTAAAGCATCAACAAGCAAAATTCAACCAAGAAACTTGGAAACAAATGGCAACACCTTAAACCTAAAATCTGGATTCGTATTGCGCGTAGCGTCTTTGTCGCTTTCTCGTCGATAAGTTTTTTTCTACGAAGATAAAAAAAATATAATAAATTATGTGTAAACTGACAATCAATCTCACAATGAATAACCAAATAATTTAACAGCTTGCAGAACAATACATCTGTGATCCTCGTTATCTAAACTAAACCTTCTAGGCCAGGGGTGTGCAACCTTTTTCACTGGGGGGCCACTTCCGAAAATTTTAACAACGTCGAGGGCCAGTCACCGTCAAATATGTATAAAATTATAAAATGCTAAACACAACCCGTGTATTATAGACGGTACAAATAGCTAAATAAATCGATTTAAAAAAAAATTTTTTTGTCCTGCCATCGCCGAGGGCCACATTGACTGGCCTGGAGGGCCGGATGGTGGCCCGCGGGTTGCACACCCCTGTTCTAGGCTCTCAGCTGCTTCGCCTAGAGCAGATTTGATTTGATATAAAGCTGCCAGACCGAACTTCATCCTACAACTCGTCTTGTCTCTCAGCCAGGCCACCGCGTTATCATAAACAGACGCAAGAGCAAGATCACGTGCCCTTTCTGAACATTGGCAGCACCCCCTAGTTTTAGACTCACGAGCCGCCACCGCCCTCTATGCTAATTCCTTTCTTCTAAGTATTACCGTCGTATGTAAGGCGGAAATCTTTTGCCATCCTGTTCTCAACTGATAAGCTCTTGACCATCTCGGAACAGTCGGACTCGGAAGTTCGAAATTAAGCCAAGCTGCTATCAACACTAGCCAACTTTTTTCGTGATTGCGATTGCGGCAAGAATGGTTCACAAAATTGTGACGTAATAAATGGCATTCCGGAATTGAGCAACGCTTGTGGTTCTTGAAGGGTCACGCTACGTAGTTACTACAGGGGCAGAGCAGCACATCAAGGACCAAGGTTAATCTATAAACCTGAAAAGCTGACGAACAATAGGGAAAGGGGCTTTGATCTCACGAACCCCCCTTGCCTACGCACTTCCTTATCGTATTGTTTCTATAGCTAGAACCACCCGTCGAAATTTTATTAAAACGATCGTATATTTCTTGCATTGGAAAACTAGTTAACTCCAATTTTTTTCTTGTTTTACCCAGTAGGCTACTGGGTCTGGTACAATACATTTTTTCTTGGCCTATTATAATCAATCAATCATTTTATTTCTAAACGCCAATACGTTGAAAAGTAACGATAGCACAAGCACACGAATTTCAAACTAAAATTAGTGAAGGTGTAAAAAAGGACGCGGGCAACAAAACAGGGAGGCGCTGAAACATGCAAATGAAGACTGACTTATTAGTAGGGCTATTTTTTTTGACCTAAAAAAATATATTTTTGACTTTATTTTAGTAAAATTTTGTCTTTATTTTGACTTAACCGCTTCCGCGTATTATATTTGTCTTGTTGCGCTTTAATAATTAAATATGTTTTACAATCTGCGATTTACATAAGTTTTTAAAGAAAAAGGTAGCCTACTTCGAACATTTTCTCGATTACTCAGTGTTGAAGCTAATGCAACAAAGCGACGCATGACGTTAAAACCTAGGATAACGAGCCATTGTGTGTACCGGTTTCAATTAATGTGTAATACAAAAATTGCGTTGCTATCGCAACTGTACTGTACACTAACAGTATGTCTATGATTTTTTTAACGAAAGCCTCGCAGTATAATTACAAGGACGTTTTATTGTGATACAGCATCATATATTTTTTTACGTTCTTAACAACAAAATTTCTGTCTTTTCTCAGTAATTTATTGAGTATAGAAAACGACCTCTCAACAGCAGCAGAGGTTGGCTGGGCTTTTTGCAATAGTGCGTAGCTTGTTGAGTCAATTGTCAAGTTGGTACAGTTTATTATTGTTTCTAAATCAGAGTTGGATAGTCGTTTGTTAATGTAGTCTTTAATTGCGCAAGGATCGTCATCGAATTGCATATTCTTCAGCAATCCGTATGCTTTGGTTATTGTGCAGGCACTTCCTTCTAAGAACTCTACGTAGGCTGCTAGAGTCCGGTATTGATTTATTTTAACCAAGTCCGACACCAAACCTTCCATATTGATAGCGTCTTTTGCTCTGTTGACTAAGAGGCCTGCACTTGTCCAATTGTTGACAATGATACGAACAGCTGGAAGGTTCTCACTATAATATAAGGCAGCTCTAAGCCAAGCTGCCCATCTTGTAATTACAAGGTCAGGAGGAGATGGCAGACCAGCATCATGAAAATCTTCCTTGCGATCTTTGTTTTTGATTGTTGCTGCCTTAATCGTTGCTATTACTTCATCAATATTTTTAAAATGAGCACGCATACGCACAGCGCAGTTATGTAGTAAGTGCGCAACGCAAGTGACATGCATCAAAGAAGGGTATAATTCCTTTAATGTCTTTCCAGCCGAAGACATGTACCGAGCAGCATCAGTCAAGAACAATGAAAAATTCTCGCTTTTTATTTCAAGTTGTCGCAATATGTCATCCACAGTGTGCAGAATAATACTGCTATTAACATTGCGACCGCTGTCAAGTGGATGGCAATTAACGAGGAATGTCTGATTTGGAGCATCTAAGCTGCCCACAAGCACACTACTATACTTTTGTTTAGCAACCTCTGCTTCACCCACAATCAAAAATATGTTTTTTCGCGAAGTAATTCTTGAGTTTGTTCCTCTTTTAGGGATGCCAATTTAGCAACACATGCCCGGGCTGCAGTCTCCGAAGGCAATACTTTTCCAATTCTAGCAAACAAAGACTTTAAAGAAGGATGGTTCAGTTTATGAAGTGGGGTATCTGCAGCTAAGAATGAAGAAACAACCTGTTCCTTGAAGTTTACTTGATCGAAATGTAAAAAGGTTTGCTTACTTTGAGATTTGCTCTTCGTCTCCAATTTTCCTTGGTGTTGTTTACTGTTTTGGTGGCTTTCCACAAAAAACTTTTTGTCGCATTTGACTAACACGTCGCAAAGGTTGCATCGCAAGTCGCCGGCAGGAGCTGCCGAAAACTCATTCGGATATTCCAGGCAAGTTTGCCTCACTTTCGCTGTAGAAGATTTGGCTTGTTTTGGCATTCTTTGCTTTGCGAGCTACAACTTAAAAGACCATGTGTAAAGAGCGCAAGGGTTTTATAGGATAAGATTCAGTGGCGTAGCGTGCCCTGACAGATGAGGCATGCAATTACGATAACGTCATTAGTTTTCTTTATCAATTCAACTTCAAAAATGTGCTCATTAAAATTCGTTAAAGCGTATTAGGCAGGCGAAAAATTACCGCACATAACATCAGTTTTTATTTCACAAGGTAATAAAATACACTGTATGTCAAAAAATTAATTTCTATTCTTGGGTAATCCATCTATTACATTACTTTATCGCCTCATTTCAAGGAGGCTCAATGATGTCATACAATTGTTGAAACTAAACAACTGCGCTGTAAGGCACACAAACCAAAGATTATAAATGATACAATAATAATAATAACGTTTATACAGAGTTAAATAGATAACTTTTTAGTGTCTGACGCTGTTTATACCCTAATCCTTTAATATCCAAGAGTACGCGCGTCAAATGTCCCACAGTGTAGTATTAAGACAATTTTTGTTAATGATATGGCGCTTGCATTTCTCATGCTCGTGATGGCCTGAATTTTCAGGTTAATGGCTGGTTTCAGAAAGTTCAAGTTTGTTTATTCATCACCAACCACACCGGATAAAACAAAAACACAGGCATTAGATAAATAACACAAGGATTAGTGACAGGGTGACTTCGAAGGGACCATGAGGCCTTCGAGTCAGAAGCCTCCCTATTGAGTTAGAAAGGAATTCTGCGCAAGTTATTCCGATCAATCTGAGAATGTTGTTGAGAATTTCTCGCTACAATGTAATTGCAAATATATATCAACTTTCATCCCATTCATCAAATGTTTACCAGCAGTTGTGAATCAAACCAAATGCCTTTCTAGTGACAATCCACATTTTTTTTGAACTAAGTGAGCATATTTTGTTACACAAATAGTTTTTCTTTCTTCAGATATATAAGTCTGGTAGTGCTAAGTCACTTGCACAACTTGGAAGTTTTTCACAGCAGTAGTACCGGTATCTATTCCACTACTCCATTAACTAGGCTTTAATAAAAAATCTAACCAGGCTGGTACCTGAAAAACATATTTATAGAATATTGGAAAAATGAAACACTGGACATCTATAAGACTCTGTGAAGTTGAAGCATACATGTGGCGATAGGCTACAATATAATTCAAAACTACTTGATAAATGATATTCTGAAGCTTTTACGCAGTGGTAACAAAACATACTACAATAACACCTGTAAATGAACTTATATAGGAAGTTCCAGAAAACTTGTACACCGTACAGTTACTCTACGTATGAAAAGCTATAGATAAACAATACAACGTCCTACAGTACTTCATCCAGGGTTAAACTTTGACAAGTTAATCATTCAATTCACTGCTGACGATTACCACTAACCAACACCAATTGACCAATGATCATAGGGAAATAATGATTAAAGTTTAAAAAGCAGAAGATAATTTTCTATTAACTGGTGTAAAATCACAAAGAAGCACCATTAACATGAGCAATCAAATATCAGCAGTTTTGACGATAAAATAAGATGTTAAACCCGTGTTTTGATTCCAAGGGTAACAGTAGCTGAAGCATAATGAAGCTGATCATTCAAAAATGAGATAAAGGTTTTAATATCTACATTGCAACTTCAATTACATCAAATCTTTTAACCAACTTAATGAAATAAGCATGAAAACAAAGCTAATCAAAATAATGTCACAGTATTTCTACACTGCTCCATAAAGCAGTAGCAACAAATTATCATAACTGAAGAAATCAGAATTTTAACCAGTTACAACCACAGCGTGACCAGCAAATGAAAGCACACAGGGCAAACTTATGTTTAAATTGTAAGCAACCAACTTAGGGGTCAAAACCTAATTTGTAACATCATACAAAGCAAATAAGTTAGACAGGAATAAAAATATAGCAAGCCATATAATGTTGTCTTTAAAAAATAATAAGCAAGGCCGGCAGTACAATTTGTTTGATGTTGAGCTTCCTCAGACCCAATATTTATAAACACTACAATAAATTCTTGAGCTAGTTTTGGTTTGTTTACCGATACTTATGTTGGGTCTCATCTAGAGTAAGCCGTCCATGTCTTTTATTGCCTTAACATAAACGAGTTATTCTAGACACGGACGGCTTACTCTAGACGAGACCCACTTCTGTTCATCTGTGGGGTACCGTAGTTCTGCCAGAATCAAGCTTGAAATGTTAGAGCTGTAAAACTTTTTTGTTTTAACTTTTTAACAATATTACTGGTGGACAAACTTGAAGCTGTGACTTGGGCTTGGCTCATTGTCTCAGGTTAAAGATTGGCAGTGTCTATTTTGCCGTAAGTTATCCACAGGTCACACGAAGCCAAGCCGAAATCGATTATTTACCCCAGGTCAGACGAAGTTAACCGTGGGATTACATCATATTCTATTCTACTGTCTTCACGAACTTGATTGTTAACCCCAGGTTACACAAATTCGAAGCGATCTGAACCCAAGCCACCGAAGCGAAATGAATTGAAGCCGCGACAAGAATCGAACCCAAAACTAGTGCAGTGCTTCCCTTCTATCGCGGTGCTCTATCCACTAAGCTATCGAGAAGTTGTGGCAATAGAGCACAAAACCGCACTTAAAAACCCATGACATCACTTACGGAAAAATAGATTTAGAAGCTATTTTGCTGTAAGGTAAAATAGACACTACCTTAAAGATTGATGAAAATTAATTTTACTACAGTACTACTGTACCGGTATAAACTGTAACACTGCACCTACCGGCACCAATATTCTATCCAGTATCTGTACAATGAATCTTAATTTCATTAAGATGATGTTCTTTTATATTCATTACCGGTACCGGTATTACCGATATCTCAGACCCCCTGTTTTGGTAAGTCTACCTACTTCACACAGGTCATGTCCAGCAGACTAACAGCCCCCACGCTTTTTATGTCTGCCAACCTTAAAATAACCTGTGACCTTAACCTAACCAAATCTAGCTTTAACTAAACCTGGGGGCTGATACTAGACCTAACCCCTTTGAACCAGCTAAGGTATATATGCAATACCGGTACCCCTAAACTAGACTTATTACAACTAAACTTCTGCTTACTTATATTTTGCAGCTTGATCTCAGTCTCACAGCCTATAATTTTTAAACTAGTCTAGCATTTTTACCAGTAGTCTACCACACACAACAGATCTGTAGTGGACTAATCTTTACCATACTTTACTGTGTTGAATACCGTATATGATTACTCAGCGCTCACCAGTTACCGCGTCGTCTTACCGCGTAGACCGCATAGGCATGCAATTTCATGATTGCATGCCTTCTTACCAGGGCTGGGGAGCCGGAGCCGGAGCCGGAGCTCGGAGCCCCGGAGCCAAGCATTTTTCTCGGAGCCGGAGTCGGAGCCGGAGCCGTAATTTGGATTTGTTGTGGAGCCGGAGCCGGAGCTGGAGCCATAAATGAAACAATTAGCTCCGGCTCCGAATGGTTGAAAATCTTGACCAAACCGAGCCTTCAATTTTTGGCACAAAAAGACCACTTAGTTTGTTGATTCTATAACCAATTGTTTTTTGTCTTGTAGCGTAGTGTTTAGACAAACAAGTTCGCATCATTTGCAAATTTTGGCACGTTTGAGATGGTATAAGCAAATCTTTGCCGACCATAATTTGTGGAGCCG